>CM054777.1:10000-22500 GCA_028984075.1 Pieris mannii | reverse complement strand
AGTAAAAAAAAAAAGTTATAATATTAAAATTATTAGTGAGAAGGTCTTAAAATTAGTTACAATAAGTTATTAATAAAATTACAATTTAGAAAAAGTTACAAATTTAAAATTATTATTGATTAGGTATAATTACAATTAGTTCGTCTTACAAATTAATAACTTAGGCTAGTGATTGTAGGTTCGGTTGAGGCGGCTGAGTATCAGTCATGCTATTTGATACAATTTCTTCCTCTCAGCCGCCCCCAACCGCACCGTGATTTAAGATAGAGCAGAGTACAAAAAGCTCTTGCACGCAGAACTTAATGATTTAAACTCCTCAGGTAGGAGGTATAGCCGCTGTTGTGTTGGTTGAGGGTCGGTCATGCTATTGGATACAATCCCTTCCGCTCAACCATCAGCGTCGTAACCATGATTACATAGAATATAAAAATAAAAATAAGAGTAATGAGCTAAAAGTAAACAAAACATGACATATGTAGTTGTATAAAAGTAAAAAAAAGTTATAATATTAAAATTATTAGTGAGAAGGTCTTAAAAATAGTTACAATAAGTTATTAATAAAATTACGAATTATTAAAAAAGAAAGTTACAAAATACAAATATTACTGATTAGGTAGAATTATAATTAGTTCAACTTACACATTAATAGCTTAGGCTAGTGATTGTAGGTTCGGTTGGGGCGGCTGAGTATCAGTCATGCTATTTGATACAATTTCTTCCTCTCAACCGCCACCAGCCGCACCGTGCTTTAGATAGAACAGAGTACAAAAAGCTCTTGCACACAGAACTTAATAATTTAAACTCCTCAGGTAGGAGGTATAGCCGCTGTTGTGATGGTTGAGGGTCGGTCATGCTATTTGATACAATCCCTTCCACTCAACCATCAGCGTCGTAACCATGGTTTATTAAAAATATAAAATAATAATAAGAGTATAGAACTAAAAGTAAACATAAAACATGAGATTTGTTGTTGTACAAAAGTAAAAAAGTTATAACATTAAAATTATGATAAAATAGTTAAATGTATTTACAATTAAAGTAAAGTAAAAATTTAAGATAAATTTAAAAATGAAGTTCCGCAAGTAAGGCGGATGATAGCCTAAAGTTGTGTTATCTAAGTGAGATTGTAGAGGAGCACCCCAAGAGCCAGTGTCGCGCGCTGAGATCATAATCAACTACGGTGTCTGAGCGAATGTGAGGTGATATGAGATTTAAAAAATGTGCATTGTGCGTTGTCTGTTAAGGTTTTCTGTAAGCAGCGAAACCTGATATGTGGTGTTGATGATTGGAGTAGTTGTGGTTAGGCGTAGTTGACTTTGGCCTCAACGCGGGCACGCATGGCTCTAACCTTGGGGCAGCTATCCGAGTCGGCTCGGTGTTGAGTGTCTGTGTTGGTCTTGTGTACGGTGTTGTGTTCTGAGCAGTTGGTGCATTTTGGTGTTAATTCGTTGCATTCCTTGGTGGAGTGGTTAGCTGAGCACTTGGCGCATGTGGGTGACTTAGCGGGGCAGCGACTTTTGGTGTGTCCGAAGTTCAGACAGTTCTGACACTGTCTGAACGGTGAAAAGTTGGCGCAGTGCACCCGCTGCATGTCGATGTTTACTCTGCCGAGGTCGGCAAAGGCTTTCCAGGCAGAGGGTGTGGTGTTAAGGACCGCGTTATAAAGGGAGGTGTTGCGATTTTTGGCTGTAAATTTTATAGTGAATGTGTGAATGGTTAGTGTCGGGTTCTGGTCTTTGATGGTTTGGATTAAGTCGGTTTCAGATGTGTATTTTGATATGCCTTTCAAGATGGTCATCGGGCTGATCCGTTTCTCATCTTGAGCTTTGATGGTGTTTGTGTTATTTAGTTTAGTGACAGTATGTTTCTTGTGGTCCTCGTTTTCGAAGACCATTTTAAGCTTGTTGTTGGAAAGTGGCGTGACCTTAAGCGGTGCAAAACCACCCTCGCGGAAGTTGACAGTTTTGCAAATTTGTGTAATTAGTCTTTCGGTGGTGTCAAACCCCTCGCCGGAAACAACAATAGAGGGGCCGGTGGGTGCCTTAGGGGCCGCCGCGGCGTTGGCGTAAGTTTTGTTCTTGTTGGGGGGGACAGTTGTGTGATCAGTGAGTGTAGGTTTGGGAGTGGATTTTAGTTGTTTGGTTAACACACTCATTGCCCTGTTGGACTCCTCGAGGAGCTTGGTGTGTTGGTTTATTTTTTCCATTAAGAGCGTGGTATTCGTGTTAGTGTTATTGTTTTCTTTTAGTGTTTCGTCCACTGCTGCTACAGGGGGTTTAGCGGGGGAGGGGGAGGGAGAGCCGATGTGGGCTATGACTCCGAAGAGTCCGTCGATCGCCTCAGTGATGGCTGTCTTCAGCTCAGTTTTGAGATTCCTGGAGGCAGCGACGGCCTCCAGACCCTTTTTCCTGTGCTCTCTCGCCATCAAGATGTAAGTAGACTCCGTAGGTTGGACTTTACGGGTGAATGCGGGGCTCAGCATCTCTGCCAGAGTCCGCCGGGCGGTAGGGTTAGAGGACGAGGGCGAAGGGGTGCTCGGGATCGGTGTTTTGGGAGGGGTTCGGGGAAACATTATTTCGTGATGGGTGGGGGGGGGGTCGAAACTGGGTTTGGACTAGTGGTCTGAAATCGCCTTTAAAAACCGATTCAGATGATACTAAACACGAGGGGGTGGGGAGGGGGGGTTGAGATTTTAAGGGGGGGGGAAGGGAAATTCAGTTTGGGGGGTGAAGGGAAGGTTTGTGGACGTCTGTGCGGCTATATTAGTGTTTGCCTTGAAGGGTTAGGTTAGGTTAGGTTAGGTTAGGTTAGGTTAGGTTAGGTTAGGTTAGGTTAGGTTAGGTTAGGTTAGGTTAGGTTAGGTTAGGTTAGGTTAGGTTAGGTTAGGTTAGGTTAGGTTAGGTTAGGTTAGGTTAGGTTAGGTTAGGTTAGGTTAGGTTAGGTTAGGTTAGGTTAGGTTAGGTTAGGTTAGGTTAGGTTAGGTTAGGTTAGGTTAGGTTAGGTTAGGTTAGGTTAGGTTAGGTTAGGTTAGGTTAGGTTAGGTTAGGTTAGGTTAGGTTAGGTTAGGTTAGGTTAGGTTAGGTTAGGTTAGGTTAGGTTAGGTTAGGTTAGGTTAGGTTAGGTTAGGTTAGGTTAGGTTAGGTTAGGTTAGGTTAGGTTAGGTTAGGTTAGGTTAGGTTAGGTTAGGTTAGGTTAGGTTAGGTTAGGTTAGGTTAGGTTAGGTTAGGTTAGGTTAGGTTAGGTTAGGTTAGGTTAGGTTAGGTTAGGTTAGGTTAGGTTAGGTTAGGTTAGGTTAGGTTAGGTTAGGTTAGGTTAGGTTAGGTTAGGTTAGGTTAGGTTAGGTTAGGTTAGGTTAGGTTAGGTTAGGTTAGGTTAGGTTAGGTTAGGTTAGGTTAGGTTAGGTTAGGTTAGGTTAGGTTAGGTTAGGTTAGGTTAGGTTAGGTTAGGTTAGGTTAGGTTAGGTTAGGTTAGGTTAGGTTAGGTTAGGTTAGGTTAGGTTAGGTTAGGTTAGGTTAGGTTAGGTTAGGTTAGGTTAGGTTAGGTTAGGTTAGGTTAGGTTAGGTTAGGTTAGGTTAGGTTAGGTTAGGTTAGGTTAGGTTAGGTTAGGTTAGGTTAGGTTAGGTTAGGTTAGGTTAGGTTAGGTTAGGTTAGGTTAGGTTAGGTTAGGTTAGGTTAGGTTAGGTTAGGTTAGGTTAGGTTAGGTTAGGTTAGGTTAGGTTAGGTTAGGTTAGGTTAGGTTAGGTTAGGTTAGGTTAGGTTAGGTTAGGTTAGGTTAGGTTAGGTTAGGTTAGGTTAGGTTAGGTTAGGTTAGGTTAGGTTAGGTTAGGTTAGGTTAGGTTAGGTTAGGTTAGGTTAGGTTAGGTTAGGTTAGGTTAGGTTAGGTTAGGTTAGGTTAGGTTAGGTTAGGTTAGGTTAGGTTAGGTTAGGTTAGGTTAGGTTAGGTTAGGTTAGGTTAGGTTAGGTTAGGTTAGGTTAGGTTAGGTTAGGTTAGGTTAGGTTAGGTTAGGTTAGGTTAGGTTAGGTTAGGTTAGGTTAGGTTAGGTTAGGTTAGGTTAGGTTAGGTTAGGTTAGGTTAGGTTAGGTTAGGTTAGGTTAGGTTAGGTTAGGTTAGGTTAGGTTAGGTTAGGTTAGGTTAGGTTAGGTTAGGTTAGGTTAGGTTAGGTTAGGTTAGGTTAGGTTAGGTTAGGTTAGGTTAGGTTAGGTTAGGTTAGGTTAGGTTAGGTTAGGTTAGGTTAGGTTAGGTTAGGTTAGGTTAGGTTAGGTTAGGTTAGGTTAGGTTAGGTTAGGTTAGGTTAGGTTAGGTTAGGTTAGGTTAGGTTAGGTTAGGTTAGGTTAGGTTAGGTTAGGTTAGGTTAGGTTTTTTTTTTTTTTTTTTTTTTTTTTTTTTTTTTTTTTTTCTTTTATTATTTTTTTTTGATTATGTATGTTTTTATAAAACTATTACAAAAGTTATTCACGAGAGGATGGAGATGCAAGGAAGAAGTGGCTATTTGATACCTTCTTTTTCCTTACACCTTTACAATTTTTGTCACATAGACGAAACAAAAGTATACAAAACAAATTGGTTATGACTTGCTATGAGTGAGTAATTATACAAAGTAAGTGTGTTTGAGTTTGTTTAGCAAGAAATTGGCGTCCAATGTGACGTGGAGTCTCGGTGTTAAAATAAAAAAAATGATTTTACGCTTAGTTAACGGTTATAATTATAATACAAGGTTTTTATTAGGTTTCTATTACTTCTTTTACCGTAATAGTGTTAAGTTACAATTGATTCAATATTTTAAACAGGAAAAGAAGAAAAAATATCTGTTATATTAAATTTATACACTGCAAATAATTTTAATTTTAATATGGCTTTAAACATTGCAACAAGTAGCTAGATATACAAAAAAATAAATAAAAAATAAACAATAGGTCGTGTGAATTTATACAATTCTATAGGCATTTGATTTTAATTGTTGAACTTTTTTAGGCAGTTTACGATATAGGTCATAAGGCTAATGAGTGATTTTAGTTCTGTGGGGTGCGGAATCAATTCTCTTAGGGAGAAGGGATTGATATTTGTCAAATTGTGTGTTGTAAATTTTTGTGTGTGGTTATGTCTTTCAGTTATAAACCTAGGGCACTCTTCGAGCAAGTGTTTCAGTGTCTGTGTTGTGTGGTTGTCGCATGGGCATGTGTCGTTGTCTGTGATTTTGAATCGGCTCAGGTAGCTTTTGGCGAAAGAGTGTCCTGTGAGGAATTGTGTGAGTTGAAAAGAAATGGGTACGGTCGAAAAAAATGATTTTATATCTTCTAAGTTCGGGAATATGTTAACCGTAAAGCGGCCTGTGCTGTCTCCTACGTATCTGTTATTGCTTATGACTTTGGTCGCGCTTTTTATTGTTGTTTTTATGTAGGAAAGGGGACATGCTATGTGGGATGGGGAGCAGTGCTGGTTCGCGGCTTTAGAGGCGGCTACGTCCGCGGCTTCGTTGCCAGGGATCCCGGAGTGTCCTTTCACCCATTGAAATAGGATCTCGGGGTTTTCGTGTGTGTGCTTTATCTTATGGATTGTTTTGTGTATTTGTGCTACAAGCGGGTGTGTGTTAGACGATTGTTTGAGTGCGGCAAGTGATGACTGTGAGTCGGTATGAATGTGCGAGTGTGTTATTTTATTTTTGTGAATGTGTTCTATTGCTTTTAATATTGCAAACAGTTCAGCCTGGAAGACCGAGCTGGTGCTGTGTAGTTTGAAAAATTTTGTAAGAGTCGATGAGTGAGCGGAGGGCGGGAAGACAACGAATGCCGCGCCGACAGAGCCGTCGCTTTGTTTGCTGCCGTCCGTGTATATGTGCGTGTGTGATGTAGAGATTTTATTGGTGGTGATGTCTGCATTGTGTGTGTCGATCGGTATCCTATGTGCAGGGTGAAGGAGCTCCTTAAAAGGAACAGGTTTTTCAATCGGAATGTCGGAGGGGATCCTATCGCTAGTTCTGTTGATACGTGTTTGTTCTAGCTCAGCGGTCTCAAGGACCCTGAGGTCTAGCGGGGTGATTTGGGCTAAAGCTGTGGCCGCGCAGGTTGATATTGTGCGAAATCCTCTAATTATTTTTATGGCAAATAGCCTTTGTGTGCTGTTAAGACGTTTTCTAACATATTTCTTTGAGGCGATGTGGCCCCAGATACCCGAGGCGTACGTTATGATGGGTTCGATGACCATTTGGTATATGAGTCTAATGTTGTCGGGGTGCGGACCCCACGTTGGTCTGGTGTACATTATGATCTTATGAAATATTTTTATTGCCGTTTCTAGTATGTAATTCAAGTGTTCGTTAAAGTTAAGTTTGCTATCTATAATTAAGCCTAAGTACTTAATAGTGTTGCTGAATTTGAGTGGCACGCCATCGAAAACGATTCGACTGAGGGTCGCGGGTTTGGTGAACGCGATACATTGTGTCTTGTCTGGACCGAAATGGAGCTTGACGCTGTGTCCCCATAGTCGAATCGTTTCCAGAGCCGAGTTTGTGATCTGTTCGAGTGTATTAGTGTCCTTGGCCGTGCTTATAAGCAGGACGTCGTCTGCGTATGCCTGAAGGGAGCAGCCTTCTGGAATGGGTGTGTCGAGTAGGTTGTTGAGAATGATGTTCCAGAGGATAGGCCCGCAAGCTGATCCTTGGACACATCCTTTCTCGGTGTGTTTTGTGACGGTGGTGTTGCCGAGTCGTAGTGACACTTTTCTATCTTGGAGGTAACTTTTTATAATTTTAAAAATATTTACGGGACAACCAATGCGTCGGAGCCCGTCGTAGACGGCGGGCCACCACGCATTGTCGAAAGCTGCTTTGATATCGAGGGAGACGGCTATTGCTAGCTGGCCCTTGGTCTTGGCTGATGTGACTGTACCTATGGCTTGTTGTATAGCCTGTACGGTGCTTGTCTGCTCCGTAAAGCCGAATTGATTCGGGTTCAGTAGTTTAAGGTTGTGTGCGTTGAAAGTTAATCTTTTAGTAAATAATTTCTCAAGTGTTTTGCCGAAGACGGGTATGAGACCGATAGGTCGGTAGGAGCTTAGCTCATCGAGCTTTGTTTTTCCCGGCTTGGGAATGATTTTAACTACCGCCTCTTTCCAAATGGAAGGGAAGTGTGAAATGGTCAAGCAGCAATTAAATAAGTTGGTGATGAATTCCGGAAACAGACGAGCGAACACGGCGCAAATGTCACTGGTAAGGTGGTCATGACCCGGTGCTTTATTATTACCGATCGAGCCGATGGCGTCGAATATCTCGGTGGTGGTAAAGGGGGGTTCGTTCTCCGTGTTAGGGAGAACATTGGCAGCCCCCCTGATGTCGTGGTGTTCGCTCGAGTCAGGATCATCTCCGGGGTAAAAGTGGTTTATTAGTGCTTCGGCAGTCTCCTGCTCGGTGTTTGTGTAAGTGTTGTTGATCTTAAGTGTACCCGGGTGTATGTTTATCGCTTTGTCTTTTAAAAGTTTGTTTGTAATGGACCATGCGTTGTCCTTGCCCTGAGCCTCGCAGAAAGCCCGAAAGCTGTCTGTCGAGGCCCGGCGCATCTCTGACGCATATTGCTCTTTTGTTTCCCTGTATTGTTCGATTAGGTCGGGTGAGGGTGTGTTATGAGATCGTGTTGTGCGATGCAGCGTCCGATGTAATTGGATGCATTTTGTTTTGAGGTGCTCCAGGCGGTCATTCCAGAAGGGGGCTTTGCTTTTTTGTTTACCGGTTTTTAATGGAAATGATATTTTACAAGCTTCATTGATAGTGAGCGTCGTGCGTTCTACGATTGAGTCGAGTTCGGTGGGTGATATGTCGAGGAAGTTGGTGTCCAGAATTTTACTATTGACAAATTTGGAGAGCAGATTTTCCTTGAACGAGTGCCAGTTCGCGTTTTTTGTGCGGTATAAAAAGGTGCTTTGGTTGGGTGTCGCGGTTGGCGGGTTTTGCAGACTAATTTGGAATGTGATTACGTTGTGTTGAGTGGATGGGAATAGGTGAGGCCTGACTTCCCAGTGTCTTATTTTGTTGATGAGCGGTGTGGTGCTAAAGGTTAGGTCGATAATGGAAGAGCGAGGGCGGCCGTGTGTGATTGTTTCGAAAGTGGGTGTATTTCCCACATTGCACAGGTGCAAGTCCGAGGAGCTCATGAGGTCGACCAGATCGTGACCCCGTCTATTGCTACGGGGGTAGCGACCTCCGCCCCAGAGTGAATGCCATGCGTTGAAGTCACCGCATACTACGATAGACGCGTGAGGGTGTTGAGTGATGAAGTGTTCTAGTGTGTTGAGAGTGTCATTATTGTCTGTTTCTGGCTCTATGTATACAGAAGCCACGTATAGTGTGGAGGTATGGGTGGGTATGGAGATGATTACCAGGTTGCCGGTAGAGTGTTGTGTGAGTAGCATAGCGTTGATGTGCGGACGTGTAACTATACAGGCTTTCGTATTTCCTCCCCGATTGGTTTGGAATGTGCGTAGGCCTGGTATGTGCGGTGAGTGAGTGTTGTTACCTAGATATGGCTCGGAGATGACTGCTATGTCGATGTGATTGTTATCAAAGTGTAATTTGAGTTCGTGAAATGCATTGCGAGACCTATCGAGGTTCGCCTGTAAGATATTAAAATGAGCGTGCATGTTTAAATGTAATTGATTTTGGCCTCGACGCGGGCACGCATGGACTTCACTTTGGGGCAGTTTTCGCCGTCAGCGCGATGACCGACATCGGTCTGGGTCTTAAATTGGTGGTTGTGTTCGGTGCAGTTAATGCAGCAAGGCTTCTCTGAGGCCGCCTTGCTGCATTCACCCGTTGAGTGTGTCTTTGCGCACTTAGCGCAGGTGGGGACGGTGGCTGGACAACGGTTTTTGGTGTGCCCAAAACCTTGGCAGTTTCTGCACTGTAGGAACGGTGAGAAATTCTCACAATGGACCCTTTGATAAGTGATAGCGACCCTTTCGAGCTCCAGGAACTTGCGCCAGGCTGTCGGCGAAGTGTTTATAACCGCGTTGTACAGGTTTTCGTTCCTGTTATTTCTTTTGAATTTTACGTCGAATTTTTCCTCTTTCAGAGATGGATTTTGGTCTTTTATTATGTTGATTAGGTCCTCAGGGGGAGTGTTTTTGCTGATACCTTTAATATGTATCATGGGATCGAGACGGCGCTCCTCTTCCGCATTGAGCGAGCCCGTCTTTTTTAGATGCGTGAGCGCGTGTTGCCGGTTTTCGTTATTAATAAAAGTGATCTTTAATTTGCCCTTTGACAGGGGAGATATTTTTAACGGTGCGTAGCCGCCCTCTCGGAAATTAATGGATTTTCTGACTTTATCGACTAGTTGTTGGGGGGTTGAGCTGGGTTCTCCGCTGACCACTATGGACGGCCCCGACTCCTTTTTAGAGGTAGCTGCGATACTAGCATATGATTTATTCAGCCCAGATGGGGCGTTGGTGGTTGTAGTGGCCGAGTTAATATTGTTAATTTTGTCCATTAGTTTGGTCATTTTTTTGTTATTTAGCTCAAGAAGTGCCGTGTGCTCTTTTAGTTTGTGCAGGAGTTCGTCCTGCTGAGGCGCAAAAGTAACCGGGCTCGTTTTGTTGGGAGGACCTTGCGGTTGCTCAATTAAAGTAGGTGTTGGTGTTGGGCAGGATGGGAGACCCGTGAGCCTGGTCTTGATAATAAGCGTGGCATTTTCTAGGGAGGCGTGAATGCTATTTTTTATCTCTGTTTTAATGTTTCTTGAGGCCCCGAGCGCCTCTTTGGCTTTGGTGAGCCATTCGCAGGCTTCGTCAATAGGGTTTGATTGATCGCTGATGACCAGCTTGGTGGGAGAGCGGGCAAACGACGGCAGAAGCGCTTCTGACTGCGCGCTAACCGCAGCAGGCGAGGGGGTTTGTCTCATGGTTTTGGGTGGTGAGCGGAACATATTTAGCTTATTACGGAGGAGTATTCAGATGGAATTTACTTTATGATTGTATTTATATTATTATTGTTTTTATTGTTTTAATCCTGTTAAGGAAATTGAGTTTTTAAGGTATTTAAAACTAGTGAAAAAAAAAAAATGAAATTTAAAGCGCTTCACGAATTCGGCGAAAACTCGGCGGCAGACAGAAGACAGATAAGGCCCGACCCTAATAATCGCTTGCTAGCGCACGTGCAAGAACAGGTTAGGTTAGGTTAGGTTAGGTTAGGTTAGGTTAGGTTAGGTTAGGTTAGGTTAGGTTAGGTTAGGTTAGGTTAGGTTAGGTTAGGTTAGGTTAGGTTAGGTTAGGTTAGGTTAGGTTAGGTTAGGTTAGGTTAGGTTAGGTTAGGTTAGGTTAGGTTAGGTTAGGTTAGGTTAGGTTAGGTTAGGTTAGGTTAGGTTAGGTTAGGTTAGGTTAGGTTAGGTTAGGTTAGGTTAGGTTAGGTTAGGTTAGGTTAGGTTAGGTTAGGTTAGGTTAGGTTAGGTTAGGTTAGGTTAGGTTAGGTTAGGTTAGGTTAGGTTAGGTTAGGTTAGGTTAGGTTAGGTTAGGTTAGGTTAGGTTAGGTTAGGTTAGGTTAGGTTAGGTTAGGTTAGGTTAGGTTAGGTTAGGTTAGGTTAGGTTAGGTTAGGTTAGGTTAGGTTAGGTTAGGTTAGGTTAGGTTAGGTTAGGTTAGGTTAGGTTAGGTTAGGTTAGGTTAGGTTAGGTTAGGTTAGGTTAGGTTAGGTTAGGTTAGGTTAGGTTAGGTTAGGTTAGGTTAGGTTAGGTTAGGTTAGGTTAGGTTAGGTTAGGTTAGGTTAGGTTAGGTTAGGTTAGGTTAGGTTAGGTTAGGTTAGGTTAGGTTAGGTTAGGTTAGGTTAGGTTAGGTTAGGTTAGGTTAGGTTAGGTTAGGTTAGGTTAGGTTAGGTTAGGTTAGGTTAGGTTAGGTTAGGTTAGGTTAGGTTAGGTTAGGTTAGGTTAGGTTAGGTTAGGTTAGGTTAGGTTAGGTTAGGTTAGGTTAGGTTAGGTTAGGTTAGGTTAGGTTAGGTTAGGTTAGGTTAGGTTAGGTTAGGTTAGGTTAGGTTAGGTTAGGTTAGGTTAGGTTAGGTTAGGTTAGGTTAGGTTAGGTTAGGTTAGGTTAGGTTAGGTTAGGTTAGGTTAGGTTAGGTTAGGTTAGGTTAGGTTAGGTTAGGTTAGGTTAGGTTAGGTTAGGTTAGGTTAGGTTAGGTTAGGTTAGGTTAGGTTAGGTTAGGTTAGGTTAGGTTAGGTTAGGTTAGGTTAGGTTAGGTTAGGTTAGGTTAGGTTAGGTTAGGTTAGGTTAGGTTAGGTTAGGTTAGGTTAGGTTAGGTTAGGTTAGGTTAGGTTAGGTTAGGTTAGGTTAGGTTAGGTTAGGTTAGGTTAGGTTAGGTTAGGTTAGGTTAGGTTAGGTTAGGTTAGGTTAGGTTAGGTTAGGTTAGGTTAGGTTAGGTTAGGTTAGGTTAGGTTAGGTTAGGTTAGGTTAGGTTAGGTTAGGTTAGGTTAGGTTAGGTTAGGTTAGGTTAGGTTAGGTTAGGTTAGGTTAGGTTAGGTTAGGTTAGGTTAGGTTAGGTTAGGTTAGGTTAGGTTAGGTTAGGTTAGGTTAGGTTAGGTTAGGTTAGGTTAGGTTAGGTTAGGTTAGGTTAGGTTAGGTTAGGTTAGGTTAGGTTAGGTTAGGTTAGGTTAGGTTAGGTTAGGTTAGGTTAGGTTAGGTTAGGTTAGGTTAGGTTAGGTTAGGTTAGGTTAGGTTAGGTTAGGTTAGGTTAGGTTAGGTTAGGTTAGGTTAGGTTAGGTTAGGTTAGGTTAGGTTAGGTTAGGTTAGGTTAGGTTAGGTTAGGTTAGGTTAGGTTAGGTTAGGTTAGGTTAGGTTAGGTTAGGTTAGGTTAGGTTAGGTTAGGTTAGGTTAGGTTAGGTTAGGTTAGGTTAGGTTAGGTTAGGTTAGGTTAGGTTAGGTTAGGTTAGGTTAGGTTAGGTTAGGTTAGGTTAGGTTAGGTTAGGTTAGGTTAGGTTAGGTTAGGTTAGGTTAGGTTAGGTTAGGTTAGGTTAGGTTAGGTTAGGTTAGGTTAGGTTAGGTTAGGTTAGGTTAGGTTAGGTTAGGTTAGGTTAGGTTAGGTTAGGTTAGGTTAGGTTAGGTTAGGTTAGGTTAGGTTAGGTTAGGTTAGGTTAGGTTAGGTTAGGTTAGGTTAGGTTAGGTTAGGTTAGGTTAGGTTAGGTTAGGTTAGGTTAGGTTAGGTTAGGTTAGGTTAGGTTAGGTTAGGTTAGGTTAGGTTAGGTTAGGTTAGGTTAGGTTAGGTTAGGTTAGGTTAGGTTAGGTTAGGTTAGGTTAGGTTAGGTTAGGTTAGGTTAGGTTAGGTTAGGTTAGGTTAGGTTAGGTTAGGTTAGGTTAGGTTAGGTTAGGTTAGGTTAGGTTAGGTTAGGTTAGGTTAGGTTAGGTTAGGTTAGGTTAGGTTAGGTTAGGTTAGGTTAGGTTAGGTTAGGTTAGGTTAGGTTAGGTTAGGTTAGGTTAGGTTAGGTTAGGTTAGGTTAGGTTAGGTTAGGTTAGGTTAGGTTAGGTTAGGTT
>CM054777.1:2500-5000 GCA_028984075.1 Pieris mannii | reverse complement strand
AGGTTAGGTTAGGTTAGGTTAGGTTAGGTTAGGTTAGGTTAGGTTAGGTTAGGTTAGGTTAGGTTAGGTTAGGTTAGGTTAGGTTAGGTTAGGTTAGGTTAGGTTAGGTTAGGTTAGGTTAGGTTAGGTTAGGTTAGGTTAGGTTAGGTTAGGTTAGGTTAGGTTAGGTTAGGTTAGGTTAGGTTAGGTTAGGTTAGGTTAGGTTAGGTTAGGTTAGGTTAGGTTAGGTTAGGTTAGGTTAGGTTAGGTTAGGTTAGGTTAGGTTAGGTTAGGTTAGGTTAGGTTAGGTTAGGTTAGGTTAGGTTAGGTTAGGTTAGGTTAGGTTAGGTTAGGTTAGGTTAGGTTAGGTTAGGTTAGGTTAGGTTAGGTTAGGTTAGGTTAGGTTAGGTTAGGTTAGGTTAGGTTAGGTTAGGTTAGGTTAGGTTAGGTTAGGTTAGGTTAGGTTAGGTTAGGTTAGGTTAGGTTAGGTTAGGTTAGGTTAGGTTAGGTTAGGTTAGGTTAGGTTAGGTTAGGTTAGGTTAGGTTAGGTTAGGTTAGGTTAGGTTAGGTTAGGTTAGGTTAGGTTAGGTTAGGTTAGGTTAGGTTAGGTTAGGTTAGGTTAGGTTAGGTTAGGTTAGGTTAGGTTAGGTTAGGTTAGGTTAGGTTAGGTTAGGTTAGGTTAGGTTAGGTTAGGTTAGGTTAGGTTAGGTTAGGTTAGGTTAGGTTAGGTTAGGTTAGGTTAGGTTAGGTTAGGTTAGGTTAGGTTAGGTTAGGTTAGGTTAGGTTAGGTTAGGTTAGGTTAGGTTAGGTTAGGTTAGGTTAGGTTAGGTTAGGTTAGGTTAGGTTAGGTTAGGTTAGGTTAGGTTAGGTTAGGTTAGGTTAGGTTAGGTTAGGTTAGGTTAGGTTAGGTTAGGTTAGGTTAGGTTAGGTTAGGTTAGGTTAGGTTAGGTTAGGTTAGGTTAGGTTAGGTTAGGTTAGGTTAGGTTAGGTTAGGTTAGGTTAGGTTAGGTTAGGTTAGGTTAGGTTAGGTTAGGTTAGGTTAGGTTAGGTTAGGTTAGGTTAGGTTAGGTTAGGTTAGGTTAGGTTAGGTTAGGTTAGGTTAGGTTAGGTTAGGTTAGGTTAGGTTAGGTTAGGTTAGGTTAGGTTAGGTTAGGTTAGGTTAGGTTAGGTTAGGTTAGGTTAGGTTAGGTTAGGTTAGGTTAGGTTAGGTTAGGTTAGGTTAGGTTAGGTTAGGTTAGGTTAGGTTAGGTTAGGTTAGGTTAGGTTAGGTTAGGTTAGGTTAGGTTAGGTTAGGTTAGGTTAGGTTAGGTTAGGTTAGGTTAGGTTAGGTTAGGTTAGGTTAGGTTAGGTTAGGTTAGGTTAGGTTAGGTTAGGTTAGGTTAGGTTAGGTTAGGTTAGGTTAGGTTAGGTTAGGTTAGGTTAGGTTAGGTTAGGTTAGGTTAGGTTAGGTTAGGTTAGGTTAGGTTAGGTTAGGTTAGGTTAGGTTAGGTTAGGTTAGGTTAGGTTAGGTTAGGTTAGGTTAGGTTAGGTTAGGTTAGGTTAGGTTAGGTTAGGTTAGGTTAGGTTAGGTTAGGTTAGGTTAGGTTAGGTTAGGTTAGGTTAGGTTAGGTTAGGTTAGGTTAGGTTAGGTTAGGTTAGGTTAGGTTAGGTTAGGTTAGGTTAGGTTAGGTTAGGTTAGGTTAGGTTAGGTTAGGTTAGGTTAGGTTAGGTTAGGTTAGGTTAGGTTAGGTTAGGTTAGGTTAGGTTAGGTTAGGTTAGGTTAGGTTAGGTTAGGTTAGGTTAGGTTAGGTTAGGTTAGGTTAGGTTAGGTTAGGTTAGGTTAGGTTAGGTTAGGTTAGGTTAGGTTAGGTTAGGTTAGGTTAGGTTAGGTTAGGTTAGGTTAGGTTAGGTTAGGTTAGGTTAGGTTAGGTTAGGTTAGGTTAGGTTAGGTTAGGTTAGGTTAGGTTAGGTTAGGTTAGGTTAGGTTAGGTTAGGTTAGGTTAGGTTAGGTTAGGTTAGGTTAGGTTAGGTTAGGTTAGGTTAGGTTAGGTTAGGTTAGGTTAGGTTAGGTTAGGTTAGGTTAGGTTAGGTTAGGTTAGGTTAGGTTAGGTTAGGTTAGGTTAGGTTAGGTTAGGTTAGGTTAGGTTAGGTTAGGTTAGGTTAGGTTAGGTTAGGTTAGGTTAGGTTAGGTTAGGTTAGGTTAGGTTAGGTTAGGTTAGGTTAGGTTAGGTTAGGTTAGGTTAGGTTAGGTTAGGTTAGGTTAGGTTAGGTTAGGTTAGGTTAGGTTAGGTTAGGTTAGGTTAGGTTAGGTTAGGTTAGGTTAGGTTAGGTTAGGTTAGGTTAGGTTAGGTTAGGTTAGGTTAGGTTAGGTTAGGTTAGGTTAGGTTAGGTTAGGTTAGGTTAGGTTAGGTTAGGTTAGGTTAGGTTAGGTTAGGTTAGGTTAGGTTAGGTTAGGTTAGGTTAGGTTAGGTTAGGTTAGGTTAGGTTAGGTTAGGTTAGGTTAGGTTAGGTATAGGTTAGGTTAGGTTAGGTTAGGTTAGGT